>JBBGZY010000596.1:0-22500 GCA_037952925.1 Lithobates clamitans | reverse complement strand
TGCTTTTTCCATCGTCACTCTCTTATGATGTCTTTAAAGGGAAAGGGAAATGGAAATTGTGTAGGATAACATAAAACATATAATGAGAAGTATAATCACGCCATGAAGAGCCATGACAAAACCTGTTTATTTTAGTTCTATCACCTGCTTTGAAGCACAGCTCATCCTTTCTTCCATCCGATGACTTGCATTGTGTCTATACTTACCTCCACACAATGGTATAGCATTACCCGTGCACATTAGCGAGCATGCAAAGACAAGTCTCCCAACAATGGGAAGTTAAGTGACTCGTATCGAAAGCCAAATAATCCCAAGTGCCAGAATTCTGTGCTGTCAAAAGTGAATGCCTCATTTTAATCCTATAACTGTCTGGAGCAGACAAAGTGAAAATCCCATCCCACAAGCTACCTGTGTTTATTTAAAATATTTATGGGAACATTCCACTTTTAATTACTTGAAAAAAATGATATAACATATACACAGTATAGAGTGTACACAAGCCTTCATGTAATTTGGACCTATTATTACGAAAACAGATTTCAAATTCTTAAGTGTGAATGTTTAACACAGAGGAACCCTTGAAATACAGTTTTGGTCTCAGGGAACCCCCTGCTCTAAATGACTAGATCTACAACTTATTATTATTATTATTCAGGATTTATATAGTGCCAACAGTTTACGCAGCGCTTTACAATATAAAAAGGGAGACAATACAGTTATAATACAATACAATACAATACAATAGGATTAAGAGGGCCCTGCTCAGAAGAGCTTACAATCTAATAGGGTGGGGCAGGTGGTACAAAAGGTTGTAACTGTGGGGAATGAGCTGGTGGAAGTGGTAGAAGATTAGTTGGAGACGTGATAGGCTTTCCTGAAGAGATGAGTTTTCAGGGATTGCCTGAAGGTAGCAAGAGTAGGAGATAGCCGGATAGATGGAGGTAGCGAGTTCCAGAGGATGGGAGAGGCTCTGGAGAAATCCTGGAGATGAGCATGGGAGGAGGAGATGAGAGAGCTTGAAAGCAGGAGGTCTTGAGAAGAGCGAAGAGGTCGATTTGGGTGATATTTGGAGACAAGATTAGTGATGTAGCTTGGGGCAGAGTTGTGAATGGCTTTGTATGTTGTGGTTAGTATTTTGAATTGAATTCGCTGGGTGATTGGGAGCCAGTGTAGGGATTGAAGTAGAGGTTTGGCAGACACTGAGTGGTTGGTAAGGTGGATAAGTCTGGCAGCAGCATTCATGATAGACTGAAGAGGGGATAGCCTATGGAGAGGTAGGCCAATGAGAAGGGAGTTGCAATAGTCAAGGCGAGAGATAACAAGGGAGTGAATGAGGAGCTTGGTGGTTTCATTTGTTAAAAAAGGGTGAATTTTAGAGATGTTACGGAGGTGAATTCTACAAACTTTTGACAGCGATTGGATTTAAGGCTGAAATGACAAGTCAGAGTCTAGGATTACACCTAGTACCCTGGCGTGAGGGGAGGGACTGATGGTTGCATTGTTGATTTTGATGGAAAAGTCATGGAGGGGGGCACGGGCGGGGGGGAATATTAACTCAACTCATGATACATTAGTGTGATGATCAGTGGGAAGAATTCTCCTTACACTTGTGATCATTTTGGAAGATCATTTACAGATAGCTAAAATAATCAATGGCGTCAGTCAGAACTTATCTGAGGGGAAGAAATTGCTAAAGGCCTAGCAACCTCTGGAGGAAGCCTATGGTTCCATGGAACCTGGTTGAGAAACTCTGACCTAGAGCAACCAACAAGAATCTGTATTGTACTAGTCTAATTTCAGTAGGCTGAACACTGATAAGCTAGTATGGATTACTCTATTCCAGGTATCGCATTTTATGCACAGCTCCATTGATCCAGCTTGGACCAATGTAAATTTGCATATACCATAACTGGGGGGGGGGGTCCCTCTAGGAAAGTCATTTTGAGAGTTCCATGGAATCCTAGGGTTCTTCCAGAGGTCGCTAGAGGTTCCTTGCCCTCCAATCTGATGGTACCTGCATAGATCCTGGGCCAACGCCACTTGACAAAGCCAACAACATGACACCAACTTCTCTTTTTAACTGTCTGTAATGGTAGCATTTTGACCACTGCTGTAAGGGTGGCATTCCTCCTTTTGACCACCAATGTAAGGGCCATTTTTCCCATAGACCCACAATGAATTGGCTTTAGTAAGAGTTCCTTGAGGCCTGAAATTGTAGGGGTTTCTCTGGGGTAAAAAGGTTGAGAAAGGCTGATCTAGAAGCTGGAAATCACTGTATAGTAAGGATGCACCGATATATTGTCCGCCTAAAATCAGCCAAAAAAAAAAAAGTGTTAATCGGTATTTTGCCGATAAAAAAAAAAAAAAAGGTGCTGATAGCGGCATGTTGTGTCCTATTGACTTCAATGCTAAATCGTGTCCCATTGACTTCAATGCAAAAATGAGAAAAGGAAACTAATTGGGACTTTGTATGAGGACATTGAAATGTACCTCCATCCCCGATAAGTAGATATCTTTTTATATTGTCAATGCAAAAATGCCAGCCACCTTCTAAGGGGGACAATTAGATGGTATGTTGATTGCTTAGAGATTCTCACCCATGCAGGGTAAGGGGTTCCTGGGGTAGTCCAGCTAGAAAAGTGAGGACTGACTTTTAGTACTCTCTGGAATTCAAAGTCCTTATTAGAATTTCAGAGGTTCAAAAAGTTTTAGGTGGGAAGAACCTCCAAACCCTGATTACGGGGACTTTGGTCCTGATGCCTCAGAGTCTAGAAAAGGAAAAGGAACCAGTGTGGGACCGGTGTGGTTGGCGATGCACCAGTGACTTGTTTGGTGCCACTGAACCAGAGTTATGGGTTGTTTAGTGTTATTTTTGCTGAAGTAAGCGGTTTTGTTTTTGGACTCCGCATTTTTTAATAAAGATTGTCACTGGTGGCTGGTGGTGATTCTGAGCTGCCATATGACAACAGGCACCGCTACTCCAGTGATCTCCACTAGCTTCCGGGTCCCTTGCCTGGTGGCTGCCCTGCTGCATTCTGAAAACGTCATGGCCTCTCCACTTCGTCCAATCAGAGCACGCTTTGCATTCGCTGACAAAATGAAAAGCAATCTCTGAACGGCACCCATGCTGGGTAGCCGACCTGCATTCTGAGCAGCCGCTCTGCATAGGATCCGGAAGCTAATGGAGATCATTGGAGTAAAGGTGCCTACTACAAGGATTTCGTCAGCCTGCAAGTCTGAGCACCGGGCGGAGGTGGGGTGTGAGAACGTGGAAGCGCCTACACACCTGTATTCATCTATTTTCTAGTCCTCCGAGCCATCTTATTTAATTAAAACAGCATGAATGCACTTTTTGCTTGTACAAAAGCTCCCACGCCTTTGCAAGACAAAGACCAGCCCCCGCTGACGGTGGCCCCCACCATCTCTTCGAGTGCCATTTTCATCCATAGATCTGCAATCTGTTGGCATTTATTATCACATTGATGGCTTGGCTCTGAGGCTCCTAGACTAATGAAATTTGGAAGGGCAGTTTACTCTTGGAATAAAACAGATCTGAGCGATAGCCATTTGATTGCGAACCAAACGCGTGGGCCAAAAAAGAATAAAAAAAAAAAAAGAGAAACTGTGCAACGCTCTGCAATTTTATAAATCAAATCACATGCACTGCTCAGAGATAATTACAAGCGAGAACGAGAGAGGAAGTTGATATAATCGTCACTGGACAGCAGTCAGCGAGATGTGCATGCCATACTAGATAATTACACTGGTTTCCCGGGAAATGTTATTGCTTCACATTTTGATGAGCAAAACCTGACATATACTAAGTGATTGTTACCTGGGGAGCTTCAAACCACGATGTTCTACAACAACACAAAAGGTGCTAAAGTAAAGCTTCTCAACTCCTGGTACCCCTGAGGGTGTCTTGCCACATCTGAGTAGGTATCTCAGTGGCTGCTTTCAATATGGGGGATCCCAATAGGCTCCCCAGGTTGCAGTATCAGGGAACCAGTGCAAGGGACATTGTGTATTGTGAATGTCAAAGTTGCTTGGACCATCAACTACCATGACCGTGTTGCGATCTTTGGTGCACCTCGGAATCCTTTTTTGTTGGTTGCTCCATGTCTGAAAGGAGTACCAGAGCTGCATTATCCACTTGACTTGGCCAACTGTTGGATATTTAAAGTGGTATCAAAGGTTTGGCTTCTTTTTTTTTTTTTTAACATGTTTAGTTTACCTGCTCGGTGTAATGGTTTTGCACAGAGCAGTCCTGACCCTTCTCTTTTCGGGTCACCCACTGGCGCTCCTGGCTCCTCCTCCTTGACCAGTGCCCCCAATAGCAAGCCACTTGCTATGGGGTACACTGGAGCGTGCTCGCCCCTGAGCCCTGCTCTGTGTGTCCATAAGACACGCAGAGCCGAGACTCAGCCCTGCCCCTGCGCTCTCCCCATTGGCTCATTGGCTGTGATTGACAGCATTTGGAGCCAATGGCTGCCGCCCTAGCCAATGCGGAGAGGGAGTCCCGGGACAGCCGAGGCTCTTGTGCACATCGCTAGACTAAGAGGGGGCTCAGGTGAGCATTAGAGGGGGCTGTGGGGGGGGGCCAGCACAGAGAAGGTGTTTTACCTTCATGCATAAAATGTTTGAAGGTAAAAAACCTTCAGCCTTTACAACTACTTTACCCATTTGCCTACTGGGCACATATACCCCATTCCTGCCCAGGCCAATTTTCAGCTTTCAGCGCTGTCACTATTTGAATGACAATTGTGCAATCATGCTACACTGTACCTATATGACATTCACACAAATAGAGCTTTCTTTTGGTGGTATTTAATCACCACTGGGTTTTTAAAACTGTAAAACAAAAAAAGACCGAAAATCTTGAAGAAAAAAAAAAAAAACAAAAAAAAAAAAACAGTTTTCATAGTTTGCTATAACATTTTGCAAACAGGTAATATTTCTCCTTCATTGATGTATGCTGATGAGGCTGCACTGATTGGGTGGCACTGATGATGAGGCACTGGTTAGCAGCATGCTGGTGACTGTGGTGGACCGATGCCACTTTTACAGAAGCTGGTAGCGCGAGAAAAATAAAAAATAAAAAAAAGCCGATTACCAGCTTCTCTTTACATCATGTGATCAGCTGTTATTGGCTGAGAGCTGATCACGTGGTAAAGGGCCAGAAGATAGAAAGAAAAGAAAAAGAAAAAGAAAAAGAAAGAAGGAGAGAAAGAGAGAAAGAGAGAAAGAGAGAAAGAGAGAAAGAGAGAAAGAGAGAAAGAGAGAAAGAGAGAAAGAGAGAAAGAGAGAAAGAAAAGAAGAACAGAAAGAAAGGAGAAGAACAGAAAAAGAAACGAAAAAAGGAAGGAAGGAAGGAAGGAAGGAAGGAAGGAAGGAAGGAAGGAAGGAAGGAAGGAATCTACCAACTTGTGTAAGCGACTTATAATAATGTAATTTAATTAGAAAGAAAGAAAGAAAAAAGGAAAGAAAAAAAGAAAGAAAAAAGGAAAGAAAGAAAGAAAGAAAGAAAGAAAGAAAGAAAGAAAGAAAGAAAGAAAGAAAGAAAGAAAGAAAGAAAGAAAGAAAGAAAGAAAGAAAGAAAGAAAGAAAGAAAGAAAGAAAGAAAGAAAGAAAGAAAGAAAGAAAGAGAGAGAAAGAGAGAAAGAAAGAAAGAAAGGGAAAAAGAAAAGAAGAACAGAAAGAAAGGAGAAGAACAGAAAAAGAAACGAAAAAAGGAAGGAAGGAAGGAAGGAAGGAAGGAAGGAAGGAAGGAAGGAAGGAAGGAAGGAAGGAAGGAAAGGATAGGATATATACTAGTTACTATAGAGGAAGAATTACTCTACCAACATGTGTAAGCGACTTATATTAATGTAATTTAATAACAAAAAAGTTATTTCCCCTTTTGCATTACTTCTGGTACGGCCCTCGTACTTTAATTTATTTGCTTGATTGTTTTACTCAATGAAAGCCGATGACAGTTGGAATTACGAGGAACCTTGATGATTTAAGGATAATTTGGAACTCCTCAGTAGAAATGACTTTCGGCTTGCATATTTAGGCTTATAAAACGAAAATGCAAACCAAGTGCTTTAACCTGTAGCAAGCAACAGAAGTCACTTCATTATAGCCAACCTGGTACATGATGGACGTTGATGGGTTGCTGCTGGCACAGCGTTTTATACATCGCTCCTCGCAGAGTTCATTAGAACGGCTCGGGCGGACACAGACGCTGCATTGTTCTAGTAGATTATGTTTTATTCTCGGGATCAAATATTTTGAAACCCAGCGCAAAGATTGATTCCCAGCCGCATTGGGCAAACGATCTCCGTCTTGAACATTAAAGTCTCCATCTCCAGGAATTTGATCATTCATTCACCTCCCTCCTTCGTCTGCTCTATCCAATCCCACAGACACTGCCAACCCCAATAAATGAGGTCTGTTCAGAGACCCGGAGACCTGAGCCCCGCCGGCAGGAGCCGGAGACAAAGGACCGAAAATTGGTCAGATGTGAAATGAGTTCCTGAGAGACAGGTAGATTTTCATCCGACCCCATTATCACGGGATGAATTAAACACTGCCAGCTCTAGAGGGGCAAGGGACGTGGAAAACTCATCCGGAACCCAAACCATTCACAGTTCCAATAGAATGACACTCCTGTTCGGTTGTACCGGGCTATGAAGACACACAATACATATCTGCTTAAAAACTGAAATGCAAGCTTACAGATAAAAACACAAGGAAAGCACTGAGATGGGAATAGACATAACAGTGGGAACCATGACACACGTTATAGTGCAACATAACTCATTTGTTACAATGCAACAATGCAAATGGGCCCTTATAGTAGATCTAAACTCTTAACTGGATGAAATTTAATTTGCTGAAGCTTCCTCCTATAGGTATCCTCCGCTCATATCGCTCACTCCCAGTATCAATAGAATGCAGACTGCAGGAGCAAGGCAGTTTCCCCACATTGGGCTTCGTCGTTCAGGAACTCTATGACTAAGCCAGATCTGACGAAACGCATTAGAGTGGGTGGTCCCTGGGTGAGGACTATGGCTGTGGTTAGTACTTAGTTGTAGAGGACCTCTACAACTAAGCCCAATGAGTGGGTGGGTGATCTCTGGGTGAGGACTATGGCTATTGCTTAGTTATAGAGGACCTCTATGACCAAGTCCCATTTGGTGAAATGCAATAGGTGAGAGGTCTTTGGGTGAGGACTTTAGCTGTGGTTATAAATTTGTTAGAGAACCTCTATGGCGAAGCTGGATGTGGTAAAATGCATTAGAGTGGGTGGTCCCTGGGTGAGGAATATGGCTGTGGTTAGTACTTAGTTGTGGAGGACCTCTACAACTAAGCCCAATGAGTGGGTGATCTCTGGGTGAGGATTATCACTGTGGTTATTGCTTAGTTGTAGATGACCTCTACAACTAAGCCCAATCAGTGGGTGGGTAATCTCTGGGTGAGGACTATGCCTGTGGTTATTGCTTAGTTGTAGAGTACCTCTATGACCAAGTTCCATGTGGTGAAATGCAATAGGTGAGAGGTCTTTGGGTGAGGACTATAGCTGTGGTTATCACTTAGTCCAGGGGTCTCCAAACTTTCAGAGCCAAGGGCCAGTTTACGGTCCTGCAGAGTTTGAGGGGGCCAGAATGTGGCCAGTGTGAGAGAGAAAATGCCCTGGTGCAGGTGGGAGGAAAGAATACCCCATCATTTGTATTAGTGGAAAGGAATAGTGCTCCATCAAAAGTACTAACAACAACTTACAAAGCCATCCACAACTCTGCCCCCAGCTACATCACTGACCTAGTCTCAAAATACCAAACAAGCCACTCTTTGGTGCTCCCAAGACCTCCTGCTCTCTAGCTCCCTTGTCACCTCCTCCCATGCTCGCCTCCAAGACTTCTCCTGAGCTTCTCCCATCCTTTGGAACTCCCTACCCCAATCTGTCTGACTGACCATCTCTTAATTTGTCCATCTTTAGACGATCCCTGAAAACCCTTGTCTTTAAAGAAGCCTATCCTGCTTCTAATACACTGCGTTTTTACTTTCTCCATCAGCTCATCTCCCACAGTTATTACCTTTTGTATCACTTGACCCTCCCTTCTAGATTGTAAAGCTCTAACAAGCTGGGCCTTCTAATTCCTCTTGTACCAAATTCTATTGTAACTGTACTGCCTGCCTTCATTTTGTAAAGCACTGCGCAAACTGTTGGCGCTATATAAATCCTGTATAATAATGATCATCACTGGTGTCATTGGGTGAAATAGTGACCCATTGTTGGTAACAGGGTAAGGAATAGTGCCATCATTGGTGTCAATGGGAAGAATAGGAGGACCCTGCAGTTAGTGTCAGTGAGAGGAAGTGTCCCACTGTTGGTATTAAGGGAAGAAATCATGCCCCATCATTGGTGTCAGTGGGAGGAATAGTGCCCCATCATTGGTGTCAGTGGGAGGAATAGTGCCCCATCATTGGTGTCAGTGGGAGGAATAGTGCCCCATCATTGGTGTCAGTGGGGGGGAATAGTGTCCCATCATTGGTGTCAGTGGGTGGCATAGTGCCCCATCATTGGTGTCAGTGGGTGGCATAGTGCCCCATCATTGGTGTCAGTGGGAGGAATAGTGCCTCATCATTGGTGTCAGTGGGAGGAATAGTGCCTCATCATTGGTGTCAGTGGGAGGAATAGTGCCCCATCATTGGTGTCAGTGGGAGGAATAGTGCCCCATCATTGGTGTCAGTGGGAGGAATAGTGCCCCATCATTGGTGTCAGTGGGAGGAATAGTGCCCCATGATTGGTGTCAGTGGGAGGAATAGTGCCCCATGATTGGTGTCAGTGGGAGGAATAGTGCCCCATCATTGGTATCAGTGGGGAGGAATAGTGCCCCATCATTGGTGTCAGTGGGAGGAATAGTGCCCCATCATTGGTGTCAGTGGGAGGAATAGTGCCCCATCATTGGTGTCAGTGGGAGGAATAGTGCCCCATCATTGGTGTCAGTGGGAGGAATAGTGCCCCATCATTGGTGTCAGTGGGAGGAATATTGCCCCATGATTGGTGTCAGTGGAAGGAATAGTGCCCCATCATTGGTATCAGTGGGGGGAATAGCGCCCCATCATCGGTGTCAGTGGGAGGAATAGTGCCCCATCATCGGTGTCAGTGGGAGGAATAGTGCCCCATCATCGGTATCAGTGGGAGGAATAGTGCCCCATCATTGGGGAAGGTGTATTCACTCATTCACTTCTTTAAGTGATGTTCATTGTCCTTTTCTAGATGTTTTTTTTTGTTACTCATCTTTCAAAGCGTTGCCTATAGAATATATAGGGTACTGAAGTTTGTTGTCATTTTTACGGGGAGCATGCAAATTTAGGGTTTGACATGTTGGGTATCCATTTACTCAGTGCAACCTCGGCTTTTATATATTTTACCAAAAAATGTGGTCATTTATTACATATGTGTGCCCTAAAATTACCTTTAGCATATTTTTTTATACTGAAATTTTGCACTTCCTAGACCTTTGCGGTAATATTGTGTCTGCTTTCCGAAAATGTATAAAGTTTTGGGGGTTTGATATAATCTTAAGGCATAAATTATTTTTTTAACATGTATGCAAAAAAATAAAAATAAATAAAATATATGCAAAAACGGCTCTGGCAGCAAAAGGGTTTACAGGGGTTCTAATTGAAAAGAGGTATATAGGTATATGTGGCACTCACTCAACGAGCAATGACATCTGAATAAATTATTCACTCGTATTAACAGGGGTTCTAACCCTTCCCTAGATGAGAATATATAAATATTAAATAGGATATAGCAAACATATAAAAACTGGGAAGTCAGATAAAATCAACTTTTTCTAATGCCCCCAGGTAACCCCTCTATTGGAAAATCATTTCCCATCTGCGGCTACCTGTAGGAAGCCGCCAGCATTCCTGGCTCTATAGGCGTTAAAAGCCAAGGTAAACAGGTGGCGTACGCTGGCAGCGGAGGGTAGCACGAGGTCGTGTCCACAGTAACTCGAGCGACGCTGGCGTTGCCAGCGAAAATAACTAAAACGCCATTCACTCGCGTCCCCTTTAGAACCCTCATTAAAAAAATCGCAGAGCCTCCCACTTCCTGCAGAATTGATTTTAATTAAGTTGATTTACAGCTCCGACATGCAAGCATACCTTGGGGTGGGATTATGTGCAATATATTGGACAAGCTCCGCGCAGAGCCATCCAGCAGATTACAGCCGGGGGAAGACACTGCAAAAATCGTTGATTAAAAAAAAAAAAAAAAAAAAAAATCTGCACAAGGCTTTCGGATGTGGAGGGGACACCGGATAATAGAACTAGTAAGAAATGAAATTAGCTTTATACTTGTACGCCGGCTACCCGGGGATCATTTAAGTCTCTTTACAAATGTTAAAGACGACAGCTGTACAAAAAAGCGGCGGGGGAGGCAACAGCGGATATTTCACAAACTATGTGTAATGGGGAGGGCGGGGCTTACTGCTCACCGCAAAGTTTTCATTCGCTTTAATGCGATTTGAAGTTGCAGGGTATAGAATTTCACGAACCTTTCATCTAAATATATTGTATTTCTCAATAGCCAGAAGGATAGAAATCCACTTTGTGTGCAGCAAACCCCTTGGCAAACTCAGGTATTACAGGTATTACCTTGTAAAATTAGTATTGACATCAGTGGCAGCCAATCCTATGGGGCGCCACCCCCCTAATCTTCATGCGCCCGGCCCCTAATCTCCATGCAGGGCACCGGACGCTTGGATTTCTATGGGTTTTTTTTTTTGGAAGCACATGATCAGAGCCCGAGGCTCTTATTGGCTTCAAAATGGGTGGACTCAGGGCGCAGAGCACTGTGCCCCGAGCTCACCCACTTGTGTGACATTAGCAAATTTCTTTTCGCTATGGTCTTCCTGCTTATCCTCACAGGCAATCAGGAAATGGGTCTTAATTAAGAGGCAGTGGAGAAGCGGCCCGAAGCCACCCAGGAAGTCGCCGAGGAGAAGCAGTGGGGAAACCGCCCACGACCTGCATGGGGTAAGTAGTGCGAGACGATCAACCCATCGGGGGGAGGGGGGCTGGGAAATTTGTTTGCCCCGCCCCCCTCCCAAGCACCAGCCGCCACTGAGTGACATCATCACTGCGCAGTACATGGCCTTTGCAGAGAGCAGAGCAGTGGGAGGGGCCCAGACTCCACCCACTACAGGCTGCCTGCAGAAAATTACAGGAGGGGGCGGAGACAAGACCAGCCATCCTGCACAAGGGGAGAGAGCAGAGCTGTGGGAGGCGCCCTGTATGCTCCACCCACTACAGGTGGGGGTGGAGACAAGACCAGCCATCCTGCACAAGGGGAGAGAGCAGAGCTGTGGGAGGCGCCCTGTATGCTCCACCCACTACAGGTGGGGGTGGAGACAAGACCAGCCATCCTGCACAAGGGGAGAGAGCAGAGCTGTGGGAGGCGCCCTGTATGCTCCACCCACTACAGGTGGGGGTGGAGACAAGACCAGCCATCCTGCACAAGGGGAGAGAGCAGAGCTGTGGGAGGCGCCCTGTATGCTCCACCCACTACAGGTGGGGGTGGAGACAAGACCAGCCATCCTGCACAAGGGGAGAGAGAAGAGCTGTGGGAGGCGCCCTGTATGCTCCACCCACTACAGGTGGGGGTGGAGACAAGACCAGCCATCCTGCACAAGGGGAGAGAGAAGAGCTGTGGGAGGCGCCCTGTATGCTCCACCCACTACAGGTGGGGGTGGAGACAAGGCCAGCCATCCTGCACAAGGGGAGAGAGAAGAGCTGTGGGAGGCACCCTGTATGCTCCACCCACTACAGGTGGGGGTGGAGACAAGACCAGCCATCCTGCACAAGGGGAGAGAGAAGAGCTGTGGGAGGCGCCCTGTATGGTCCACCCACTACAGGTGGGGGTGGAGACAAGGCCAGCCATCCTGCACAAGGGGAGAGAGAAGAGCTGTGGGAGGCACCCTGTATGCTCCACCCACTACAGGTGGGGGTGGAGACAAGACCAGCCATCCTGCACAAGGGGAGAGAGAAGAGCTGTGGGAGGCGCCCTGTATGCTCCACCCACTACAGGTGGGGGTGGAGACAAGACCAGCCATCCTGCACAAGGGGAGAGAGAAGAGCTGTGGGAGGCGCCCTGTATGCTCCACCCACTACAGGTGGGGGTGGAGACAAGACCAGCCATCCTGCACAAGGGGAGAGAGCAGAGCTGTGGGAGGCGCCCTGTATGCTCCACCCACTACAGGTGTGGGTGGAGACAAGACCAGCCATCCTGCACAAGGGGAGAGAGCAGTAGTGAGCAGTCTTTATTACAGGAAGGAAAAAAGTCTCACATTGGATCTGGAAGAAATACACAAAGCACGCCAACATTCAAGAAGAAGAATACACATGATGGATGGATTTTGACAAAATCTGCTTATCGTGGAGTTCAGCTTTAACCACTTGCGGACCGACCGTGTGTAATGTACTGCGGACGGGCGGCCTGCACAGACTAAACGATGTTCCCCCATGTCGCTGCCTGCTTCCAGGCTTAGAGTGCCCCCCGCAGACACCTGCTGGGATTGCTCACAATGGGAGTCTGTCAGCAAGTCCCAGCCAATGACTCATGGCCGGGACCTGCCGATTGGCTGTGTCCAATCACAGTTCAGAGCTCTGTGTTGACAATCAACACAGGGCTCTGTACAGAGGGAATGATCACTCGGTTTGCTTTGCAGGGAGAAGGAACAAACAGAAATTTAGCAAAAGCTGCCCGTATTACACATTGTTAGGCACACATTTAACTCCTTGATCGCCCCTGATGTTAACCCCTTCCCAGCCAGTGTCATTAGTACAGTGACAGTGTATAGTATTAGAACTGATCAATGTATTAGCGTCATTGGTGATGTCAGTTGAAATTAGTCAGTTCCCCCCAGCATTAGTTAGTGTCAGATTGGCCGCTGCACTATCCTTGTTCCACTATCAGTCACTGATCACTGCCGGTACTAGTATAAAAAAATAAACACATTCGTTTGTAGACGCTTTAACTTTTACACAAACCACTCAAAACACGCTTATTGGGAATTTTTTTTACCAAAAAAATGTAGCAGAATACATTTTGGTCAAAATTTATGAAGAAATTGTATATTTTTATTGGACAGGTTTTTTTTTTCCAAATTTTTGGTCTTTTTTAATTTATTCTTATGGGAAGGTTGTCTGTCCTTAGTACAGCCAAGCTTCCTCCCGCTACTGTAGCAGTCACACAGACAGCGCAGGGGCGGTAGGTGGGTGAAGACTGATGGGGTTTTCAAGACACTAGTTCCACATCAGGTCCACACACCTATGTTTGATAGCAGGCAGTGGGTGGAACCATAGACAGCCTGCTATTGGTTGTAGAATCCATGCACTATCTGCTGTCAATCACAAGGAGAGAGCGGACTGGACGGGGAATTAGTGCCTCAGCTTCCCCATTAGGCTCCGCCCACTGCAAGCACCACTAGTTGCTAGGAGGTGGTCGGCTGTGAAGCCAACAGAATCCTTAACCAGTGCCAGGTGGGGAGAGCGTAGCATCTGCAAACATGCTGCTCTGCTACTCCTCGTACAGAGACAGGCACCCTGCCTGTCTCTGTGCTCCAAGTTAGAGTTGATCCTAATTACCTCATCTACTGGTGTCTTTGAATCTGGTTCACTAATAAAGCCACTTTGTAAAAAAAACAGCGCTATTAAAAACTATTGGACTGCTACGAATAAGTCCTATTGAGGTAAAACACTTTAGAGGGGTGGGTCTTTAAAGGGAGGAAATTAACCTGAAGCTAGTCCTTGGATTTTTGGTATAGCATTGAACACAATAAGTGTTTGGCTCCATTTTTTTACACTTCGAGAGCTATTAAAAACTACCCAAAACTGCTGCATGCGTTGATAAACTACCGAAAACGGGCGGCAGGGGTTTTTTGAGTCCGGCAAAGGCCATTTTAAACGGTCACTGCCACAAAAGTGTTGTTGAGGATTCATTGTATTCCCAACTGTTACAATCAACCCGATGGTAAAGTGGACGTATTGGCACATGGGCCCTTTCCAGATTTAGTCCAGAATCAATGGGAAGGAGCAACTCTTCTCCAACCAATACGAATGAAATAGCCTCCCTAGTGGTGGACACCATGACCAAAATCAAATCATCTACCAAGCACCATCTTGAGTTAGAGCACAATTACATCCAATGCCAGTCATAGGGGCTTGGGGAGTCCATCATCAGGATCACACAGTACAGGGTTGCTGCTTGTTCCATCTGTATGAAATATCTTGGAGCTCAGAGCAGCATACAAGGTGCTACTAGTAAACATTCTACTAACTGAACTACCTGTAACAGGTCAACCAGCAGGGGGCATTGATTGCATGAAAAGCATACAGTAGGGCAGGGGTGCCACACGTGGCCTGCAGAGCCCAGTGATGTGGCCAGTGACCTCCTGCTCTAGGATGGCGGGTCAGCAAGCCTAGATCACGGTGCCTCCATTTGGAAGAAAAACCCTACCCTTTTGTTCTGACGACAACTCCAAAATTCTGGATTACTTTCATTCCCAGTACCAGTGCTAACGAATAGGGAGGGGACAAAGACGGCAATAAAAATCTGAAAGTGGTTCCAACTCATCGTTCTCGATCCAAAAAAGAAACTGAACAACTAAGTAATCGAAGAGTTTTTTTTTTTTTTTTTTTTTTTTTTTTTTTAGGGAAGTACCAGCTTCCAGAAAGATTTCCACCTTTGCATTATTGAGACGCCATCAGAGAGGAAGCAGATGCAAGAATTTGCACGCCTGCTCGAATTTCAGATCTCATTAAAGCAAAGTGCGTGACCAGTTCACAACACAGGAAGGATTATATTTTCCTCCAAGATTATAATTCCCTTAGGAATTTAGGATCCTTATTTATTTTCAAGCACGCTGATAAGACACACTAATTCGAGGAAGAAATGTAATTAGCAGAATTATGCTACTTTTTCCAAAAAGTCATTGTTAAAGCATAACACTTATTGGAAAGGACAACGATCCACTGGATGGATTTTTAGCAAACTTTGTTGTAGGTTCATACCTGCATCTGGTTTGTAGATGCTGCAATAGGGTTATTTGTTGCTTTAAAATATTTCTTAATTAAAAATAACTGGTTCTAATTGATTCAAAGTGCATTATCCTTTTTGCCCCCTTTCCATGACCCAACCTAGCCCCACCCTCTCCTTCCACGGATGTATACTTTCCTTAATCTGACCGCCACGGTCCCAGGGTTTGTGCACATCCAGTGGTGCAAGTCTTTACTGTCCAGAATGCACCTAAGCATTACTCCCCCATAGACTTTCAAGGAGCTGTGTCTCAAGGCTGAAGACAATCTGAGACGCTCCTGAAGAAGTCTATGGGACTGTACAGGTGTCAACCAGTTTCCTGGGTTTGTTCACATCCAATGATGCAAGTCTTCACTGTCCAGGACACACCTGAGTGTATTGCCGCCCTGTAGACTTTCATGGGGCCTTGTTACGAGGCCAAAGATGATCCAGGATGATCCTGAAGAAGTCCATGGGACTGTAAAGGTGTCAACCAGGTTCCTGGGTTTGTTCATATTCAGGGATGCAAGTCTTCCCTGTTCAGGACACACCTGAGCATTACTGCCTCAGACATTTATGTGGCCGTCTCCCGAGGCCAAAGACTATCCGAAACGGTCCCGAATAAGTCTATGGGACTGTATAGGTGTCAGCCAGGTTCCGGTGTTTGTTCACGTCCAGTGATACAAATCTTCACAGTCCTGGCCGCGCCTGAGCATTACTGCTCCATAGACTTCCATGGGGCTGTGTCCCGAGGCCGAAGGCCATCTAAGACTTTTCCTGAAGAAGTCTGGGACTGTAAAGGGGTCAGTCAGGTTCAAGCGTTTGTTCACATCTAGTGGTGCAAGTCTTCACTTCCTGTCTGCACCTGAGTATTACTGCTCCATAGATTTTCATAGGTCTGTGTTCAAAGGTCAAAGATGATCCAAGGCAGTCCTGAAGAAGTCTATGAGACTGTACAGACATCAACCAGGTTCACAGTTAGTGCATACTGTACATAAAGGGTCCAAGATCGCCTATTGTTGATGTCCAATATTGTGTCTGACCATCTTATTAGTAGAGCTGAATCACTTTGATAGGGCTTCCTCGATAAGTAGTAAGGGCACCACACCAATTAAGATGGGGTTTCAGAATAGTTTAATAGTAAAAGATCAACTTATCAAGATAAGAAAGACAATATGTTTTGGGGGTTCACATTACCCCACTTCATCAGGTCCTCTATGGCATGTCCTTCAGCAATGTCCTTCAGCAAGTGTAGATTTCACATCCAATGCGAGAGTGAAGTTTCCAGTGTACTATCAGTGTCACCAGAATGGTGGATAGATGGCAACCAGGTGCCCTCAATCTTTAAGCCCCTCCCACTTTTAACACAATTTGCATGGTGCGAGACTAGCCCCTTTCACAACTCCACCCCCATTTTCAGAAATTATTATCTTCAAAAGTTCCCAGGTATAGCCACCACATCTAAGGAATGGTAAGCTGCACCAAAAAAAAAAAAAAGTTTTTGATTTAGACACTTTAAATAGAGTTCACTTTCTCATTTGGTCCAATTTCAGTGTTTCCTGGAAAGCCCTTTTCATGGTTTCCTAGCCCACTTTGTTGAACACTAGTCAACTTTTTAACAAACGCCCAGCACACTTACACAATCAGTGCGCTGGCTGTCCGCAAAATCTGGACACAAGATTGGAGGCTTCAATGTTCCGAAGTCTTTACAAAGTCTCTTGGCTCCAGAACACAAACTGTGTTTACCAATCTTTGTGGCAAATGAAACTTCAGTTTCTTCCGTATGACACAAGCACCCTGGAGCCCCTCAACCTACCTGGATGAAAACCCTGAAAAATACTCAACCCTTTTCACACCATGGTAGGACCCAGCACTGACATACTCCAAATGCAAGTCTCTACGAAGTCTCTAGGCTCCAGGATCCAAACTGTGTTTTACCAACCTTTCTGAAAACTGAAAATCCAGTTTCCTCTGTAGGACACAAGTGTCCTGGAGTCCTTCAACCTACCTGGATGAAACCCAGAGTGACACTCAGCCCTTCTCTCACCATGTCAGGGCCCACCACTGACACACACCAAATGCAAGTCTCTACGAAGCCTCCAGGCCCCAAACTGTTTAACCAGTCTTTGTGGAAACTGAAAATCCAGTTTCCGCTGTATGATACAAGCACCCTGGAGCCCCTCAACCCACCTGAAATATAACCCAGGTTGAATATCCAAACAAGAAGGCTCGCTGCTCCAGATGAGACAGGAAGCCTGATGATCAAACGGGTGCCGGCCCCGGCTCGCCTCCGCATGCGATCGAAATAGAAGAAATGGCTGCACTCCGTAATCGATCAAAATTCTTTATTAGAACATCCAAAGTGCTAACAAAACTGAGAGCTTGGTAGACGTGTTTCACACACTTCAGATGCGCTTAACCCCTCCCAGAAATTACAGGCTCCAGAATTACCATGGTACTTGTATAGCACCAACAATTTACATATTGTACATTCACATCGGTTCCTGCCCTCAAGGAGCTTACAGTCTAAGGTCCCCATTACACACACCCTAGGGACAATATTGAAAGGAGTCTATTAACCTACCAACAGGAGCTTGGAGTGTGGGATGAAACCCATACAAGCACAGGGAGAACATGCAAACGCCATGCAGAGTATCCTGGTTTCAACTGAGGACCCCATTGCTGCAATGCTGGTTAGCAGAAGTGCTAACCACCAAGCCTTCATGCTTCAGCATTGAAATGACACCTCTGTGACCCAGACTCAACAATAAATGTATCAGCCTACTCTATTTGTTCCTGGATATAAATACATTTTTCAGGGCTTCCTGTTATTCTGTCCATCCCCCTTTATATACACCTCTCATCAACTCCCACTTAGTACAAAAAAAGGGAACCTTGGTTTTCCCAACTTATATAAACACGACAAAAATATATCCAGTCATTTTATGGGCTTTAGCAGCGCACGTGGGGAAGAAACAATGACACACAACGACAAATTTTTCTTTGAAACGCACAACAATAGGACACACTGCTCTTCATAACCTGCACAATTCATGTGCCATTCGCCGCTTTATTGTCTACCTGCAAAATCCGTACAGTGCGCTACCATTATCCATGGCTGGGAATGAGGAGATAATATAGGGAACAAAACATTTTTTTAAACTTGCTAAATATGTCGCTTTTAATATGTCATCTGCTCCTTTATGGCGCTCTTGTCATTGAACAATAGGCGCCGTCTGTCCTTATCTGCCAGGGTACATCAGGCCGTTATGTGTTGACATTTGAAAGGCGCTTTCGACGTAAGCAAAATCTGGTCCAAAAAAGGTGCTCGGCCCCTGTCCATACCCTCGGCAGATATCAACTTCACTGCAAAAAATTAAAATAATATGATTGTGATAGCTGCAGAACATTACTTAAATGGGTACGGCAGGGGTGGGCAATCTTGGTACTCCGTCTGTAGGGAAACTACAAACCTCATCATGGCTATGACTGTCAGACTCTTGCAATGACTCATAAGACTTGGATTTCCACAACAGCTAGCGTGCCAAGGTCACCTACTCCTACAGAATCAAAGCTGCCTTGTTGCCAGTAACCTGGTATTCTGGGAACCCCAATTCCCCTCAATGTGCAGGTGTTCTCAACTCCACCCAGTGTGGGGTTTTTTTTTTTGCAGTCTCAGACACAGAAGGAAATTTGAACTGTTAGAATATGGTAACACAATGAGCCCCTGGACTATGCTTTCTCCTCATCTGCATGCCCCTGATCAACACATGTGTATGCAGTCTGCATAACCTACTGCTGACCTCTGCACCGTGCGTTGCCTACTGCCAACCTCCGCACCGTGCGTCGCCTACTGCCGACCTCCGCACCGTGCGTTGCCTACTGCCTACCTCCGCACCGTGCGTTGCCTACTGCCAACCTCCGCACCGTGCGTTGCCTACTGCCAACCTCCGCACCGTGCGTTGCCTACTGCCAACCTCCGCACCGTGCGTTGCCTACTGCCAACCTCCGCACCGTGCGTTGCCTACTGCCAACCTCCGCACCGTGCGTTGCCTACTGCCAACCTCCGCACCGTGCGTTGCCTACTGCCAACCTCCGCACCGTGCGTTGCCTACTGCCAACCTCCGCACCGTGCGTTGCCTACTGCCAACCTCCGCACCGTGCGTTGCCTACTGCCAACCTCCGCACCGTGCATTGCCTACTGCTAACCTCCGCACCGTGCGTTGCCTACTGCCGACCTCAGCACCGTGCATTGCCTACTGCTAACCTCCGCACCGTGCGTTGCCTACTGCCTACCTCCGCACCGTGCGTTGCCTACTGCCAACCTCTGCACCGTGCGTTGCCTACTGCCAACCTCTGCACCATGCGTTTCCTACTGCCAACCTCTGCACCGTGCGTTGCCTACTGCCAACCTCTGCACCATGCGCTGCCTACTGCTGACCTCTGCAATCCCTACTGCTGACTTCTGCAATCTGCGTTCCCTACTGCTGACTTCTGCAATCTGCATTCCCTACTGCTGACCTCTGCACCATGCGTTGCCTACCGCTGACCTCTGCAATGCCTACTACTGCACCGTGCATTGCCTACTGCTCACCTCTGCACCATGCGTTGCCTACCGCTGACCTCTGCAATCTGCATTGCCTACTACTGCACCGTGCATTGCCTACTGCTCACCTCTGCACCATGCGTTGCCTACTGCTCACCTCTGCACCATGCGTTGCCTACTGCTGACCTCTGCAATCTGCGTTGCCTACTGCTGACCTCTGCAATCTGCGTTGCATGTTACTGACCTCAGCCTTATATACTATTAACCCCTTTACTGTCCTAACCAAAATATATTCTGCTCTGACAGGCCAAACCCAGCTAGCCAGGGCAGAACTTAGCCCAACCAAGCCTAGCCAAGCAAAACTGTTAACTGAAGTAAATGTCAAGTTTCTCACTGAAGGGAAAGTCCAGCCTCTGTGACAATCATGGCTGCCTCCATTAGGTACACTGGAGTGAGTGAGTGTAGCCACACAGGGATACCAGTTGAAAAAACAAGAAAATCGTGAAAACTTAAAACAAATGCAGCCATCACATCTAAGGACAGGTAAGCTGCAACATATTATATTTTTGTTTTTGGGTTAGAGAAACTTTATTTTTTATTATGTCGACTCAGAGTTTAGCTTTGAATGTGGTGGTCCTTTAAAAAAAAAATACTCTAAAATTAATACCATTTAACCGCATCTCCAGGGGGTGAAATGTCCTGATGCTGGCAGGCCCGGCGTTGCGTATGCGCTCAGCGTTCCTGCAGGGGAGACTTTTTATTTAGAAAAGTAATTGCTTGCCTTTGGCAGGAGTGTAGGGGGCCTGTTAGTCTAGTTCTGAAATGACTAAACACATCTGCCAATGCTTGTTACAAATCAATGTTATGGAATTTTCAACGACTTGCAGGAGCAGATGGATGGGGGCTTTTTATTCACTTCTGAATTTTCCTAATGATGTTGGGAATAAAAGGGGCGTTTTTATGATACCAATAAAAATGAACTTTATATGGTCGTGCCGAAAGGAAGATTGTTGTGTTTACAAGTAAATTATATGTCACATTTACCCCCAAATCTCTTTCGTCCCTATAGATCGGCATTTCTCAACCTTTTTTGGGCACCCTTTAAAAAGTATGCAACATCTCGAGGCCCCCTGTCTACAATTTAAAATTTTACTTATTAATGGGAGACCTGAACCTGGGATGATGCACACAACCGCCTTGATGGAATTTCTTATCAGAGGTCCCCCCGTCACATCAGCGGTCCCCCCATCACATCAGAGTCTCCTTTCATCAGAGGTCCCCCATCAGATCAGAGCCCCTCCCCCCATCACATCAGAGGTCCTCTTATCACATCAGAGTCCCCTTTGATCACATCAGAGGCCCCCCATCACATTAGAGGTTCCCCTTCACATCAGAAGTCTCCCCATCAAATCAAATCCCCCTTATCATCAAAGTTCCCTTATCATGTCAGTGGTCCTGCTGCCATCACATCAGACGTCCCCCCCCCCTTCACATCACAGACCTGCCATCACATCAGGGGTCCTCCCCCAATCACATCAGAGGTCCTCCCATCATATGAGATGTTTCTCCGTCACAGAGGTCCTCCCATCACATCAGAGGTCCCCCAACACATCAGAGCCCCCCACCCCATCACATTAGAGCTTCCCCTTCACATCAGAAATCTCCCCATCAAATCAAAGTCACTCCCATCATGGCCGTGGTCATGCTGCCATCACATCAGATGCCACCCCCCCACCCCTTTCACATCACAGACCTGCCATCAAATCAGAGGTCCCTCCCGCCCCAATCACATCAGAGGTCCTCCCATCATATTAGACGTCCCCCAGTCACAGAGACCCTCCAATCGCATCAGAGGTTCCACCCATCACATCAGAGGTCCCCCCATCACAACAGAGTCCCCTTTTATCAGTGGTCCTCCCATCACATCAGAGTCTCCCTTTCATACCAGAGACCTCCTTTTATGTCAGTTGTCCTGCGATCACATCAGAAATCTCCCCATCAAATCAGAGCCCCCCCCCCCCTTCACATCAAAGTTCCTTCACCACGTGAGTGGTCCTGCTGCCAACACATCACAGACCTTCCATCACATCAGAGCCCCCCCCTCACATCAGAGGTTCCCCCCATCAAATCAGAGAGACTAAGACCAAGTGTACAATCTGTTTATCAGTTTCTGGGAACAGAACGCCAGTTCCCCCTCCCCCTCTAGTAATTGCCGCTGTAATAAGGTGGGTATGGTGGGAGGTATTCTTTTCCTTCCGGGTTGAATCTGGCCAGGCTTGTCCTGGGTTTGTAGGCAGGACTCTTCCCAAGTACAAAGCCTTTCTGATAGGAATGGGGCTGCATCCGCCTGGCCAGGGTTGGACTGAGAAAAGCCTGCAGTGCTGGTACCCCTGGATTGGCAGAAAAATTCACTTTAGGGCAACTCTCAGCGTTTTCAGTATGGCACCTTGGTCACAGAACACATGAAGGCTTTTTTTTAATACCTGCCTCCTGGGCCAGGTCTTGGTGGCTGGGACTGGAGACAATTTTTATACTGGCCGTACGTCTTGTACTTTTGCAATTATTTATTGCACTGCATGAAGCACTTTACTCACTTCCGATTAGTAAGGCGTAGGTTGGACTTGTCCTGACAGTCTTATGGGGGAGGGCATGTGACCTTATGGTCTGGTTCCCCCCCCCTCGCATGGGGTAATCTTTTGGGGGAACCCCAACCAGTACTTGGGTGGACCTTGCTTTGGCAGGTCCCCTGAAGAACGGGTCTGCCTAATTTTGGCCAGGTGGACCACGAGTACTGTCTCCATTAGGAGTCTTGCACCCAGGGGATCAAGGGTTCTTCCTCTGCAGACTCTGACTTGCAGCAGCTTCTAATGCATTCTGTGAG